>CAXIEF010000245.1:0-12786 GCA_964023185.1 Macaria liturata
CGCACTGCTGGTGCGTACTCACTCACACACCGACTACACTGCCACCCCGGGGCACAGGCACCCGCTGCCCGAGCAGCGCGCGCTCGCACTGCTGGTGCGTACTCACACACACCGACTACACTGCCACCCGGGGCACAGGCACCCGCTGCCCGAGCAGCGCGCGCTTGCACTGCTGGTGCGTACTCACACACACCGACTACACTGCCACCCGGGGCACAGACACCCGCTGCCCGAGCAGCGCGCGCTCGCACTGCTGGTGCGTTCTCACACACACCGACTACACTGCCACCCGGGGCACAGGCACCCGCTGCCCGAGCAGCGCGCGCTCGCACTGCTGGTGCGTACTCACACACACCGACTACACTGCCACCCGGGGCACAGGCACCCGCTGCCCGAGCAGCGCGCGCTCGCACTGCTGGTGCGTACTCACACACACCGACTACACTGCCACCCGGGGCACAGGCACCCGCTGCCCGAGCAGCGCGCGCTCGCACTGCTGGTGCGTACTCACACACACCGACTACACTGCCACCCGGGGCACAGGCACCCGCTGCCCGAGCAGCGCACGCTCGCACTGCTGGTGCGTACTCACACACACCGACTACACTGCCACCCGGGGCACAGGCACCCGCTGCCTGAGCAGCGCGCGCTCGCACTGCTGGTGCGTACTCACACACACCGACTACACTGCCACCCGGGGCACAGGCACCCGCTGCCCGAGCAGCGCGCGCTCGCACTGCTGGTGCGTACTCACACACACCGACTACACTGCCACCCGGGGCACAGGCACCCGCTGCCCGAGCAGCGCGCGCTCGCACTGCTGGTGCGTACTCACACACACCGACTACACTGCCACCCGGGCACAGGCACCCGCTGCCCGAGCAGCGCGCGCTCGCACTGCTGGTGCGTACTCACACACACCGACTACACTGCCACCCGATAGATAGATAGATCCATTTTGTTATTGTTATAATTGGCAAGTATCTATAAACTCTTAACTATTGGCGTACTTATACACCAAACATTTAGCGTAGGTATTTTTTGACATTCTCAAATTTCATTATAAATAAACTGGGTTCATTAATCGACAAGGCCTTTCTACAGCCGCAATAGTGTGCAATCATCATTTTATTAGTTTTAGACAATTTTTGCTTTATATAAACTTCAAATATAGACAAGGCCCATTTACAGCCGCTACAATAATATGTCCTAATTCTGAAATAATGTTAATAAGCTACCAATTCTAGTTTTAATTTTTACCATGTGTATGGCAATCTTAATTATGTAACATTATCTGTGAAGCGCGATGGCGCGGTAAATTTAAATTTAAAATTCTCGTTCCGCACTCTGTGACTAACTTTATGCAATTGTAACAAACTCAAACACATTGTAGTTTAATCTTGATAATTACTATCAATAAATCTTCTTCTCTAATATATATACTTAATAATATAGCACAAATAGTATATTTAAAAATGTAAATTTGATTCTACCTAGAAGTAAGATAAAGACGAGTCTGTTTTGAAATTAATTATTACTTGGTTATGTATAACTGTGATATATTATGACATTATGGACAATAAAGGAATTCTATTCTATTCTATTCTATTCTACCCGGGCACGGTCTCACACAGGCCCCCGCCAACACGAGCCGAGCGAAGTGCAGAGGCACTACCTACCTTGTCTTGAAATGTTTCGTCTTCTAGTCGACTGCAAGAAACTTGGCTTCTCTTAGGATCTGAATACTTTTTGACAACACAATTGGCAGTATATATTTACTCGATATGTTATATTATGTATAATTTAATTCGCGTGTATGTTCCAGCTGTGCAACCTGTGCGAGAACATCTCCTCGTCGGAGTGGTTGCTGTACATCAGCGAGTGGGAGCTGGACGGCCAGCCGCTGTCCAACATCCGCGTCACCACCAAGGTACTGCAGCCGGGCTCCGCACTGTGACCACTCACTCACAGTAGTACACTGTGCTGGGTGACGCTATCTGAAATGTCCCGGGACATTTATTAATACTAATTCAAAATGTCACTGCATGCACTGTCAAGGCATGATAAAAGTAACGTTGAAGGAATATTTTAATATCGTGTAATGTAAATTCAACTGCTGTATTAACGGAGTCATATTTATATATTTTCTTTCTTGCCGCGGTTTTTGCTAACAACGGTAAATTTATTCGTTATTTTGATATTTGTAATAATCCTCCTAGCCGTTTTAGGCTACGGCGGCCATTTTTGTGTACATTAAAATATGACAACATATTGAGACATGATGGTGCCCGCGCAGGTGGCGGTGCACGCCACGCTCAGCGAGGACGCGGCGCTGCGGGACGCGGGCACGGCGCTCATGTACAACGTCGCCACCAAGGAGGTAAAGACCGTGGTCTGTATCGCAGCTGCTGCCCTCTCTTACTTACATCATATCACACTGTGTGTTGCATACACTATCACACAGCCAGTACAGCGCCGCTCTCTCTGCGGACAGATGCGTAAAGCTTTATACTTGTACAATATAACTATAATGTCATTTTGCCATATTTTGTAAAAGACTGCTCCGCTAACAAAAATGACAATCCGGACATTTGACCGCTTGTTAATTACCAATTTGTTTAGAGTGAGAATACTGTATGCAACACCATGCATATATTATGTGTACGTAGTACCGCCGCGCAGGGCCGCACTCTTATATATTATGTGTACGTAGTACCGCCGCGCAGGGCCGCGAGCCCGACCACAGCCTTCTAGTCGACTCAGTACCGGTGGCGTCCCTGCGCGGCCAGCACCGTGCACTGGCGGCATGCTCACGCTGACCTCACATCGCCGATATTAGTTTCATTTAAAAATATTAAAATGACTTTAAAAGTACAAACTCAGTGATATTGGCTGGAGCTATGCGCCTTCTCTATATCGTCTGTTTATTGCTTCAGAAACATTTTTGCTGCAACTTTAAACTAAGAACCAACAAATTCCGCAGCCACCATGTTTCTTACATACAACTACTTTCACATTTTATTTAATTATGAATGTCGTCGCTCATGTTAGCTTGTGGTATAAAAATAGATAATCAAATAGAGTTGAATCGTAAAAGCCAGTATTTATTATGAGCATTATGGCAAAAACCCATTAGTTCATGTTTAAATTTAGTTGTGTGCACGCGCCCCGTGACTGTACCTACACACACACACACACACATACATGTCCTCATGTAGCAGGCGCCAGGCTCAGTGATGCTGTTTGGTGCCGGAGATAGATCTAGAAGACTTAACAAAGGCGAATAATGTAGTATTTTTAGTATCAACAACCAGCCGCAGCCAAGGTGACACACACACACACCTCACCCGAACATACATACAAACTGAAATTCAGTAACAGAAAACGTGTATGACGACGTGATATTGTATAGGAATGGAAGCTCTGTGAATCTCCGCTGATATATTTGACATAGTTCCTTGTGTAGCGCCAGCCAGCTATACTCATGACTGTATGTTTATCTCCTATCTTGTTATTCATAGTTTCTGTTTTGGGTGGCATTGATTGTGTTATTTATTTACCACTCACTCAATGTGGGAGATTCCCTTCGCTATCTCCGTACATACATACCTGCTAGTTCGCACTATTTATATAATAATAATAATATGTACGCACACATAAGACGTAGTTATTGTTGTGTGAACAGCGTAGTAGATAAAACAGTGTGCGTTACATCAGCAGACAAACATTGTACATTTTACACCGCTATAATAGCTGAAATATTTGTAGAGCATCAACAATAATCAGCATACATTAGATAAATTTATTTATATCTCTTTCATCATTTGACATTACCCGCCATGAGTTAATGAAGATTGGGACTTGAAAAATTTAATACAACAGACAAAATCACGTGGGCATGCAAGTACTACGTTGTTGCTGTGCTTTGTAAAATGTACAGAGGTCATCAGGCGACTTGTAGTCGAGCGACAGCCTGTTTGCGTGGAAATATAGGCACTGCAGTCTGCAATGCATGCTGTATCATGAGAAGCACCTGCACAAATTAAATAGGACATATAACATTAAATTGACGACTATGAAGAAACAGTATTATGACAGCAAAATAAATAACAGTACAAATAAATGTAGGACAATGTGGTCAATAGTAAACAAAGAGACAGGACGTGCTGTGCGCGATAAAACGGATTTTACTGATGTAATCCGTAATGACGCTGGACAACCGTTCCGAAGTAAATTAGATGTAGTTAACTACATGAACAGTAGTTTTTTATCAGCCGGCGCTCAAGCTGGCGCCCCGACTGCATGTGTTGCGACCAGCGTAGGATTTTTATCTAGCGCTGTCGAACGTAACACATGCTCACTACGTCTTCGACCGTTCACATATGACGAACTTATGAAAATAATAAATATAAGAATCGCGCCAAAAAGAACGAGCGACAGTTACGATCTGTCTATGGTCGTATTACGCGACATATCAACTATTATTGTTCCCCCACTTACAGAGCTGTTTAATAGGTGTTTCAAGGCTGGAGTTTACCCGCGTGCTCTTAAAACCGTAAAAATAGTACCTATTTACAAGGGAAAAGGAGACAAAGCCGGAGGAAACAACTATCGTCCTATATCGATAATACCAGCCATAGCAAAAATTTTCGAAGTGGGGTTGAACACTAGGCTAGACGCGTTTTTCAGTAACAGCGGTGTGTTCACTGACCGCCAGTACGCGTACCGCGCAGGTCGCTCTACTACGGCGTTAGTGCGCGAGTTTGTAAGAAAAGTCCTACAAGCCCGTGAGAGCAAGCGACAAGTCGCAGCGATCTGCTGCGATTTGTCGCGCGCATTCGACACGGCAAACAGAGACCTAGTTAGGGCTAAACTTGAGCACTATGGTATCAGAGGACCAGCAGAGAACTTGATGGCTGATTTCATATCAGAAAGGCGACAGCGAGTTTTCGGAGATTCCGACAAAATAATGTCGGATGAAGGATACCCGAACTTGGGCGTCCCGCAGGGTTCATGTTTATCCAACACGACGTTCTCGGTGCTGATGAACGACCTCCCTGAGTCCGTCCCTGGCGCTGATATATATATGTTCGCCGATGACGTCGCAGCCGTGGCCAGTGGCCGTAACTTACAAGAACTGCGACAGAATCTAGCAAACGTGGCAGCCCAATTACAGAAGTGGTTCGCATCAAACGGTTTTGCACTGAATCTAGCAAAAACATGCTTTATACATTTTGACCTCTCAAATAGAGAACAAAAAGATTTGACCGTTACAGTACGAAACACCACTATACAACAAGTACCATACGTGAAGCTACTAGGCTTCCATGTAGACCGTGCGTTAAAGTGGGACCTGCACATTGATGCGCTGTGCGGCCGACTCACTCAGGCTTGCTACGCGTTGAAGAGGCTGGCGGCATCAGCGCCCCGACACGCTGTGCTCAGTTGTTACTGGGCAACGGTCCACTCCATACTTACATATGGGGCGGAGCTGTGGGCAAACGCAGCTGAGTCGGAGCGCGCACTTATCCTACAAAAGCGTGCTGTCCGTGCGATAGTAGGTATAAAATGGGACGATACTGCGAAACCCCACTTCATTGAGTTAGAAATCATGACGGTACCATGCCTATACATATACCAAGTATGTCTTTTTGTGCGACACAACCTAGAACATTTCCCCACTCTGGGAGAGCGACACAACTACGAGACGAGATGGAGAAACAGGCTGGCAACTTCTGCTCACTCTCTTGAAAAGTCGACGAAGTCGGTTTACTACGGAGGCTCGAAGTTTTATAACCACCTGCCTGAAAGTATTAAAAATACAGCGTCCGATAATATTTACAAATGTAAATTAAAAGCATTCTTGGTAAATAAAGCTTACTATAAGATAAGCCACTACCTAGATGACAAGTTTACCGCTGATGGTATCATTGATACCTACACAATTTGATTAGTACGATTAATAATACTATTGTATGAATATGTAATTTGACATGTAAATTTCTATAATTTATCAATAAATATCTGTATCTGTATCTGTATCATGTTCGGAGGGACCTCCACTCACTCGCCACTGCACTCGCTTCCGTTTGCGAACATGCACACACATACATACCCACTGTATGTCACCATGTTTCAAGCTCACAAATTATCACACGGGTATTTCACAACATTCGAGTATTAAGTAATGATTTTATTAAAACAAAAATAGTTTGTTACTCTTGATTATAATTTGTAGAAAAAATGAATGTTACCCTGCCAAGGCGCACGATTGCGTAACAGCAGTGGAAAACAATCACTTTATTTTGTAGTGAAACACATTTATAAAATCAGTTATTTTGAATGAGATGTTCAAGCTTAATAGGATACAAAAATACAAAAAAATCTCTTAGAAGACGTCGATAACCACCTTGTTTGAAGTCAGTTTAAAAATGAGCTGATTTCGACGTATAATTGTGACAATACAAATGACACCTCGCTAGCAATTGCAGCATTGTATTTGCTTCCGAAGAACCAATGTCATTAGATGTACAGTCCGTTTGTTGATAGTAGCACTATCGTGTGTGGTGTAGGGGATGTTGTGGGGTGCAGGTGTGTGTGTGTGTGTGTGTGTGTGTGTGTGTGCAGCGCTGTGTGTGTTGCAGCGGTTCCAGGCGGGCAAGGCGCTGCGCGACCTGCTTCCGAAACACGCCAAAGCCAAGGTACCACCGCCGCCTGTCTCGCTCGCACCACCAGCCGACACGTGCGCCTGTCTCCCTCGCACGCCAGCTGCTTGCATCTATCTGTTCTCATGCTCGGTTCCGCTCTTACGTAGCAGTTTCTCAATCATTTTGATAATTACTCTTCACATCATTATTTGATGCTGTCCAGTTCTCATACCGCATCCACCCTGTGATAGCTGTCTTCATGCCCTTATCATTCATGTCTATATCATTGTTCGCTTTCCCACATCATTGGATAACTGTTGGAGCGTCACATCCCGCTGCCAACATAACGGCGGGACAGGTCGACCAACTGGAGAGGTTCCCGCCAACGCCGACAGGGGGCAGCCCGCGCGCCAACAGAACACATTACCCCGTCTATCGCACCGCACGGCGCACGCGCAACACAAGTCAAAATATACAGTCCACTCGTATCAAACCATACCAACTCGTTGTTATTTCATCCAACAAGGCATCCCAATAGGACCGAGGAAAGTAGCAACATAACTAACTGCATTTTAATATACCCTCACGAGTTCATATGTCCTTCATACGAAACAATTAATTCGCGAAGTATGTATGTATATATTTGAAGACTGTATTGTTTGTTCATCTCCGTATTACGCCTGCTAAGACGGTGATTGCTCTCGTTTGTTTAGCTTAGTTTAGTTTATCAGCAGTTAACAGACGTAGTTGCCGAGGAGTGTGTCAGGTTCAGTGTGTGGTGACATTGACTCGGCGAGCAGCTATCTGCGCAAACATGGCGCGCTGTTGCGATGCCGGCACAAACATGTCGCATGTCGCCTGATACTGTCGCTCAGCTGTACAAGGATGGCTTCTGAATCGTTGTAACACATGCATTCGAAACGTACCTATTCCTAACTGGCTTTTTAAGGCGAGTCACCAGTGAAGAAGCGGAGAAAAACGTTTTACTATATCAAATATCTACTAATACTACTAATCAAAAAAACACCACACACACACACACACAAACACACACACACACCACACACACACGCACGCACCTTACATTTACAATAGGTCTGTCATCCCAACTTAAATGTTTGGCGGTATTCAGACCTATTTAAACACAGATAACAGTATACACCAAACCACAGACTTACAACAAAGCACCCAAATAATGTTATACATCCAGACGGTTTCTTGTTGATTTAAATTTGAATTCTACTTGGATTATATTAAATTATAAGCCGAGCACATTTTACATGTATATTGAAATTGTTATTCAAAATTGTAACTTCTAAGCCAAAATAATTTTAATACTTGTTTAATTTAATTAAGTTACTAGAATTAATTACTTATTTTTATGTCAAGCTAAACGGGGAGAAGCCATCGGCAACCGAAACACAGTTATAAACTAGTTCGGATGCCTTTGGATTTTCATACAATGTTATGCCATAAGTATAATGCAAAATAAACAAATTTCATTTCATTTCATTTCATTTCATTTCATTTCATTTCAAATTTTTTAGGTATTTACTCCTAAATATATACTTATCCCCTTTATTTCCTAATTTATCTATTTCCTACGATCATTGCAAGTGCGCGAGAACTTAACGAAAGACTACATAATGTTACGTGCTGGAGACGACTGCTAGCTGATAGGTTAGACTGCGTCAGATATACACACCCTGTTAGAACACGTGAAGGAATCTCAAAACCCTCCAGAGACACGAGGTGATTGTTTATGAATAACTAGATTGTGAAGTACTCGGTTTTGAAGCTTACAGCACGTGAAGCGATGTTTGCACGAGACGATATATTTACTACTGAACGCCTGCAAGTTGACACAATACAAGCAGGTGTAGATGCTTCCGAGAAATGAGCAGGAAAAGCGCTGTGACGTAACTAACACGAAAACAAGCGTAAATTCATGGAATGTACAGTACATTATTATGTAGTGTGTACATATATGTGGGTAATTAATGACGTTACAATATATTGTTTTATGATGTGTGCTTGCGGTGTTTGGACGGGGCGAGGCTACTGCGCGCCATCAGCCGTGCGAGTGCGAGCTAGCGCCGCGCCGGGATCTAGCACTGACCTGGGCGGATGTGCTCGCTACGAGACAGTAGTTGAGAGCCAACTGCGCGCCATCAGCCGTGCGAGTGCGAGCTAGCGCCGCGGGATCTAGCACTGACCTGGGCGGATGTGCTCGCTACGAGACAGTAGTTGAGGCCAACTGCGCGCCATCAGCCGTGCGAGTGCGAGCTAGCGCCGCGGGATCTAGCACTGACCTGGGCGGATGTGCTCGCTACGAGACAGTAGTTGAGAGCCAACTGCGCGCCATCAGCCGTGCGAGTGCGAGCTAGCGCCGCGCCGGGATCTAGCACTGACCTGGGCGGATGTGCTCGCTACGAGACAGTAGTTGAGAGCCAACTGCGCGCCATCAGCCGTGCGAGTGCGAGCTAGCGCCGCGCCGGGATCTAGCACTGACCTGGGCGGATGTGCTCGCTACGAGACAGTAGTTGAGAGCCAACTGCGCGCCATCCGCCGTGCGAGTGCGAGCTAGCGCCGCGGGATCTAGCACTGACCTGGGCGGATGTGCTCGCTACGAGACAGTAGTTGAGAGCCAACTGCGCGCCATCAGCCGTGCGAGTGCGAGCTAGCGCCGCGCCGGGATCTAGCACTGACCTGGGCGGATGTGCTCGCTACGAGACAGTAGTTGAGAGCCAACTGCGCGCCATCAGCCGTGCGAGTGCGAGCTAGCGCCGCGGGATCTAGCACTGACCTGGGCGGATGTGCTCGCTACGAGACAGTAGTTGAGAGCCAACTGCGCGCCATCAGCCGTGCGAGTGCGAGCTAGCGCCGCGGGATCTAGCACTGACCTGGGCGGATGTGCTCGCTACGAGACAGTAGTTGAGAGCCAACTGCGCGCCATCAGCCGTGCGAGTGCGAGCTAGCGCCGCGGGATCTAGCACTGACCTGGGCGGATGTGCTCGCTACGAGACAGTAGTTGAGAGCCAACTGCGCGCCATCAGCCGTGCGAGTGCGAGCTAGCGCCGCGCCGGGATCTAGCACTGACCTGGGCGGATGTGCTCGCTACGAGACAGTAGTTGAGAGCCAACTGCGCGCCATCAGCCGTGCGAGTGCGAGCTAGCGCCGCGGGATCTAGCACTGACCTGGGCGGATGTGCTCGCTACGAGACAGTAGTTGAGAGCCAACTGCGCGCCATCAGCCGTGCGAGTGCGAGCTAGCGCCGCGGGATCTAGCACTGACCTGGGCGGATGTGCTCGCTACGAGACAGTAGTTGAGAGCCAACTGCGCGCCATCCGCCGTGCGAGTGCGAGCTAGCGCCGCGCCGGGATCTAGCACTGACCTGGGCGGATGTGCTCGCTACGAGACAGTAGTTGAGAGCCAACTGCGCGCCATCAGCCGTGCGAGTGCGAGCTAGCGCCGCGGGATCTAGCACTGACCTGGGCGGATGTGCTCGCTACGAGACAGTAGTTGAGAGCCAACTGCGCGCCATCAGCCGTGCGAGTGCGAGCTAGCGCCGCGGGATCTAGCACTGACCTGGGCGGATGTGCTCGCTACGAGACAGTAGTTGAGAGCCAACACAAACAGAACCAGCGACAGTGTTGTAGCATTTATACATGCTTACGTAGAATATTCAGTTAAAACTCATATTCACAATGTTAAAGCGCGAAATCACGCTGAGCGACTACGCTGCTGTATTGCTGCTGTTAACGTTTATTGTACGAGCTTAGCTCTGCAGATATCTATTTATATTCACAAGGCGTTTTTTTGTGAAATCACAAGTCATATTAGTATATAATATTCGTCATAAAAACTCGAGCAGTATTTAAATTATATAAACAAACTTAATAAGTTTGTACGTAGTATTTTTTCTGAATCATTATCATCCAAAAGATGGCAAAATTTTAAATATAAATAAATAAATAAATTGTAATACGTAGGTCCCATTAAAAGTTTTGCGTAACTTAAAAAAACAACATGTTGTAAACAAAATATTATGTTTATTGCTTCTCAAAACAATAAATCCCCGTTTCGTCTCCTGTGACAATGTCATAAACAGCATCGAAAGTCCGTGGTCGCACTTCAGTAGCATCTGTGAGCACCATCCCACGCGTGCTCCGCTGTCAGTTCATGAGGGATCCAACGACAACTAAGTTTCCGAACTTTCAATTCTTCGTGTATAATTTTGTGACTTTAGCTCATACCAACCACCAATGGTCCTCGAATTGTCTCATAGGTAATCCGCGGGTTTTCTTCAATTAACCGCGGTAGAAGTGCAAAACTTAGTGTGCCCCATGTAGGATTCACTCTACTGCGCGAAACGTTATGTCAACCCTGGACTCTGTTGTTCTATTCTAAACTATCGCTTAGCATAGAAATAAACTAAGTAATCGTGACGTATCCCCGCCTGAGCCGGGGAGTGACCGTGCGCGGGCACTCTCTGGTTCTATGCGTGCGTGCGGCAGGTGTTCGACGAGGTGTGCGTGGAGCTGTGCATGGCGCTGCTGCAGCTGGTGTCGACGGCGCCGGGCGAGGAGGCGCTGTGGCGCGCGCTGGCGGCGCTGCACCGCTTGGCGCACCACTCCGCCGACGTGCCGCAGCTCATCGCCGTGGTGGGGCCCGACCCGGCCGTCTACAGGTACCTACCTACCACGCACTGCTCCATGTACCACACTGTGTCATTCAATAATTATTTACATATGTACCAGCTACCAGCGCATACATACAACCACAGTGTATATGTAGGTATATAAGTCCGCATGTCTGACGGCGTGTCTGTCCGCAGAGGCACCAGCCCGCGCGTGGACGAGGAGATCGACGCCATCATGAAGAAGCTCAAGTAGTACTCCAGCAGTAGTACGCGCACACACGCGGGGGACTACTGTGTGTACACACACACACACACCACGCGAGGGACTACTGTGTGTACTTTATTGTAAAGTTGATAGTTTTGTTGAATAGGCATCGTATTGATGCGCATATTGTTGCAGACATCTAGATCTAACACGAGCTTTATACGCGAGCATTTTTACACAACCACGATAGTGATAGCCGACATAGCACATGACACTCATCATATTATATCGACCATGAAATCTCACATGCAGTGTAATGTGTTTGTTAACTTGTTACCTAATATGCTGTCACAGAGCTAGCGGGGTGCTAGCGGGGAGGGGTGCTATATAATATTGTTTATTCGTTGGTTGTAAATAATATATAGTTTATGGAAATAATATATA
The DNA here is from genome assembly GCA_964023185.1 of Macaria liturata. Taxonomy (NCBI): domain Eukaryota; kingdom Metazoa; phylum Arthropoda; class Insecta; order Lepidoptera; family Geometridae; genus Macaria; species Macaria liturata. The sequence goes on from CAXIEF010000245.1 coordinate 11,939, forward strand.
AGAGGTGAATTCTAGTGTAAGTACCTGAGCTTAAGCGTACAGATGTATTTATTGTAGCACACACATGTGCAGGGCGCGTTATTAATAAATACATTGTAGCACACACATGTGCAGGGCGCGTTATTAATAAATACATTGTTGTTTATTTTTTGTGTTATTTCTCAATGAATAGGTTATCACGCTAATGTAGGTAGTAATGAATGAACAAACAAGCAATGTGAAGCGATTTCAGACCTTGTAGTGAATAGTTGAGTAATCAAAGCATCATGGAGAGCTTAATTAGCTGATAAGTTCTACATTATTTTATTAATTTAATTTATTCAACTACTGTCTGATAAAAACGGCCAACATTATATTATAAATTCCAAAATAAAGTTAGAGTTAGTGAGACGATTCCGCTACACAGTATAAAGCAATGTTTGTCTGTAATATTTATGTGTGTATATATCTTTAATACTATTAATTAATAAAAGTGTGATTCAAGAGGAAGGTTTTTTAAGTATAACTAGTAGACGCCCACTGGCATTATTTCTGGATAAAAAGTAGCCCATGACACTCTTAAGACCTCATACTACCTACATGCCAAAAATCATGATGATCCGTTCAGTCGTTTTTGCGTAAAGAGCGTTCAAATAAACTGACAAACAGAGGACACAGATAAATTTAGATACTACAGATTAAACAGGACCCAAACATTATAAAAACTGCTGCGTGTTTTTTTATCGATTTATAGCATACGCAAACATTTTTTTTTTAAAAGAATAAAAAAAAAAAAAAACAAACAATGTACTTACTTAAAAAAGTTAATTTTAAAGTATTGTATAGTAGGTACACTACACACTTGAAGC
>CAXIEF010000246.1:0-15576 GCA_964023185.1 Macaria liturata
GTTCACAGACTTTTAATAATAACAAAAAACACAACTGGTGGAATATTAGGTACAATCGTCAACCAGGTCTTGTCTTTCAATTTCATAATTTTACCCTTGAACGAATCTCCAAAAATATTTTATAGAATAAATCCATGATATAATTCGGCCAGTTGCACCATATCTATTGGTTTATAATTAACAAACTGCATGTATATTCAGAGTCTAAAACAACAAACGTAGCCTTGAACCAGTGCCAAGTTTAATATCAGATGCCGACATAACCGCTATGTCTAGAATCTAGATAGATAGGTATAATGTAGAGCTGAACTTCTCACTTCGCTCGGAAGCTATGTTACGTGAGCCGATGCCAAGAGAAAAGTTTTTGTCTTACAGGCTTATACATAAGGAAAAACTGTAATATAGTTATAATAAGTTTGCGGTGTATACATACCAAGACGTGCGGGCGCTTATTTCTTCCTAATTAAATGTGAATGCAGGAATTATAAGTAGGTACGTTAAAAACTACGAAAAGTAGGTATAGTTTTTAAATTGATTTATTTATTAAGATACGCAGAGGTCGGTAAAAAGTTAATATGTATTCAATTTCATTTCTCCATCACCACCAACAAATTGAATTTAGCCAATTGGCTGTATTCTATTTACAAAGAGATATATCTATGTACTGTACATGGTTAGCGTTTTGTAGTACTTACCTTATTGGTATCACATTTATGGCAGATGCCAGAGGCCTTTCCGTTTGAATGCACAGTGGCAAAAAATTTGGTTAACGTTGATGAATAGAATTGAACTGATTGATTACAACTCGCCTGATGTTAAGCAACGTTTTAATCTACGATCTAGTGCACTTGCCTAAAAGAAACCAGTTTTCTCTCGACAGGAAAACCGACAAATTATAGTTCAAGGGGAACAGAGATTCGGGCAAGGTGTTCCACAGTCTGTAATTAGGTGTATTTCTCCTTAGCCCTGTATAATTGGTAACAGTGCAACCTACTTTAGTATCGATCTGGGAAGCCGCCCACGCTCGATTAACTCGCTCGGTTCTGTTCCTTCAAGGTTGCTGCTTACCCTTCATGATAGACATCACTCAACATGATATCAGAACATAGACTATAACTCAGCTAGGGGATGTATTTGCATGCGATCTCCAAAGTTAATTATCGCAGGGAGTCCTTAGAACAGTGACAAAAAACATTTGGCTGTTTCCGTGGTTCGGAAGACACGTTAAATTGTTGATTTCCGATAATAATCGTTAAGCCATATAAAAAGCCTAGGCCGGTTTCAAAACTCCTGACACAAGAGTTGGTCACTCTCTTACGATAAGAAAAAGAACATGATAAGCAATCTAGTTTCACTGACATAGCGAGTATGGTTTAGTGGGAAAACCGCGTCTAACCTGTAATCCGAACTACCCGAGTCAATTCCAGATTAACATCTAGACTTGTTTTTTAAGTTATATTCGTAAATTGAACGATGTGTAACGGGTAAAACTTCCAAGAATATGACACTTTTGGGAAAACCATTAGACACATGCATCATTAAAAGGATACGATTATACAGACAGGTTTTACTTATAAAAACACACTGATTCAACTACATTAATTTATTCACACTATAATAGTTAACGAGTGAAAAAAAAAACAATGTTCAATTGAAAAAATCTACAAATAAAAGGTCCTACTAATCAGTCGTGAAACATTCATACTAATCATAATTTTAGCTTTTTATTGATTTCAACATCATACGTAAAGTAACGAAAACATTTTTATTTCATTGTTTTAATAAATAAGATATTGAATCAGGCGTTACTTTGCGGAAATCCATTGTTACTGAAACTCTGGAGAGATCTGTAGTGTTTTTTTGCTCGCAATTTTTTTTTAATAAAGTTAACATGTAACAACGGCCTTGTGGTGTTCAATGTGTAAAAATAGCACCTTCTTTACAGAATGAGTTTTCCTAGAAACCGTTTACATTATGGAGGCGGCCCTCTATTTATTCACCGCTCCTACGCCCTATATACCTTGTGTTAATAGTATTACCACAGAACACTGTTTTTCTATCATATACTACACATGGTAAGTTCTAATAAGACTGATGTACTCTGGTGTCAAGATTTTTTAAGCCCTGCTAAAATGATCTCGTATGTTAAAAGAGTATATTCTTATGACAATAAGTGATACTTCTTTATGACTAATAACCGGCACTTGACGATGCCTCTTTACAGCATACAATAAAACAAAAATATATTTAAAATACGTATTTAAATAAATAAATTAACTTTTAAATTTGGTTACTACCTAAAATTTTATTTTTTTTCTATAGTAAGGTATAAATTATAAAAATGTAGACGAAGTAAATCTTGAAATGTGCTTTCCCTCTAATATATTAATTAGAGTTATGAGAATGTGACGTCACAGGATTTCAAATAGGTACTCTTTATAGTTAATTTCATTTCTACAATTTTGATATGCCCTAGGAAGTGCATAATGAATGCCACTTTTGGACAGCTATCAAAGGAATCCACTTCAACGGTTGCCTAACTTTGGTAATCGCATATAAATACCACAATTGGCACGACTACTCGTGTACTGATAAATTTAAAGAATCTAAAGATATATATATATTTTTTTACTGTGTCACCAAAGATGGTTATTATCAGAACACAGGAAATGACAAACAAGTGAATGACCGTTCTTATACGAAAACTTCGTGGACAAAATGTACGGACCACCTCCATTACCTCCTTACAAATTACATTCACACTAATGTTAGTCAGTTATCATATTCGTAACTTCTACTAAAGTTTTACAGATCTAAACCATACTAGGATATCCCGTATCCTAAAATGTTATATTATATTCGGGTGTCCCATTATTATGTAAATTATTCTTATTCTTATTACCTTAACATCTGTGATTTATAAAAGCCACTTCTGCCGACTATACAATAAATAAAGATGACGAAAGCTGCATAAAACATTAGAGGTCAAAGACATCATAATAATTTAAACATTCATTACGACATGTACTTACCGGTCTGTCTACGCTTTTTGCGTCCCATCTTTTGTTAAACTTAATTGAAAGTCTTATTGCAGCTAAGCTTGAGCTAAGTTACAAATACTGTTCATTTAAAATTAATTTAAAATTCAATCACACACACTGAACAACAGTTTTTGTATCACACGTAATGTTGATTTGGTTTCATTGTAATTTATTTATTTTTTTGTTCGATTTAAATTCTTTTACGCATTTAGGTACTTAACGAATCATTTACATAATTAATAACTTATTTTCTAAATACCAGTTTTGATGTTCACAATTCACATCACATATTTACGTGCACTTCAAAATATTATTTTTTTAATTTCACTTTTATTATAACTTAGTAGGTATTATTTATTCGTAGGTTTACATTTATTACATCATCAATATGCCACAGAACTATTTTTATTTATTCTACATAAAATTACGAGTTTTAGTTCGCGATCTCTCACACGTACATATACGTAAAGGAGGAACAGAAGACGAGCGTTCACGCCACGATATCAAAAGCCGACTGACTGATATAGCCGCCTCGGCAATGGACTCAACTGGTTTGTACTTTTCGTATAAGCAATATAAGGTGTAGGTTGAGGTAATACTAAAATTGGATTGATTAATCAAGCTAACGCTTTGGTACAGTAAAAAAACATATAAGTACGAAATAATTATTTTAATTGAATTGTTAAAAAGTTCTTTCTATACGCCATTTAATCAAAATTTTAAAGGTTCATTGTAGTTTTATACTTTATGACAACGTATTTTTATAGTATTTTCCTAAAATTCTGAACATATTTATCTCAAATTCAAGAACTTTTAAAAAGAAGTATTTATTGATATGTTTGTAAAAAGTTATGCGTGTTGGAAGCGTTGCACGTTCATTAAGTTTGATTATTAATCAAGATACCTATCCAATTATTATTCTAATTACCAAAGCAAAGGTCGACACGGTCAGTCCTTGGATGGGTGAGCGAAAAATGGCATTCCATTTTGGGCGCTTTCATGTGTCAGATGCCACGTTAAATTGTAGGTCCCGGCTGTTTGTCTAGTACGGCAGTCGTTAAGCCATTGCAGAGGCCCTTAGGGCGACTTGATAAACTTTCGACACCGGAGTGATATTCTATAAGAAGAAGAAGATCCTAAACATTATACCTAATATGGCATACAGAAAAAAAAGGTAAATAGTCTTCCAAATAGTTTATACCTATGTACGTCTGTGAATAACATTTTTGGCACCGGCACTGGTAACCATGACAACGTAGACTGCAGTGCGAAGTATTGAAGGTCGACTGCTCGCACTGCTTCACTTTATAATGAGAAAGGGCATCAACCTTCATTACATGTTAATTAGGGTCTGATTGCAGCGGCGATAATTAAAATGATGCGAATTTAAAAATGTTTTTTGTAAAAGAAAAAAGTTTATTTATTTACATATAATTGTAGTAAACATGAAGATTTACACACATATCTAGTTATGTCCTGCCATCTGCAATAACCAATGTTTTTTTATCAACACCGGAGACGGCTCCAGTGTCCTGCAGTGCGGTCCGATCCCGACCCGCACATGTGCATGCTGCCTTTTTGAACGCAGGTAGTATTGTAACTAAGTTTAGTTTTAAGTATTGTTTTGTAAGTTAGTATTAGCGTAGCCATGTAGGCGAATAAACGTCCTTGGTTCCTATAAAAATGTTTCATTTTTGGGAACCCCTTCTTCATCAGCTCGGCTGTACCGTGCCAACCTGTCTGGCGCAGCCGTTGCGGATTTAAGGAAGTCCGGACTTCTTTAGTGACATCATCAGCCGGTGTATATCACGAAGTCCTGGAACCTGAATCCGCGAACCAAACAAATACGACTCCTGGACGCGTGTGCAGCTGTAGAAGAAACTGGTTCGAGGTTGGAGCAGAGGACGGCGCCGGCAGCTATACTCATGGAGGGTTTGCGACGGCATGTGAGTAGTACCCATCACTAATCCCATGACCTCCTACCTATTCCGCGAACTCTGTAAGTGGGACAAACATCGCTCGCTTACGAGTTGTCGCTGCATTCTGCACAGAAATCGGCAGGATCAATAGCGACTTAGATAGATCTTAGGCTAGGGAGCTTGTAACTGAGACTAGCATCGCTCGTGTTACAAGTTGTCGCTGCATACTGCACAAGAATCGGCGGGATGCATAGTGACTTAGATAAGTTTAGACTAGGGAACTTGGGAGTGAGACAAGCATCGCTTGCTAACAAGTTGTCGCTGCACACTGCACTAAAAATCGGCGGAGTCAATAGCGACTTAGTTAAGTAGAATTAAGCTCTAGCGTTAGATGAGGCTACAAAATCTAGCTACCTTAGTTAAGTTATAATGAGTATTATGTAATTTTGTGTGTTAGGTATTAATTTAGTTACATACTGCTATTGTGAGTAAATTCAGTAATTTCAGTATTTCTGTCAAGTTGAGATCATTTTAATTACTTAGATGGTTGTCCCATACGTAAAAAAGTTTGTGTTCCTAAAACCTATCCAATCCTATCCTAAAAGTGATGCAGGTAACTCTGCCTGTCGCCTTCATGATGTCTCCTGATACTTCAACGAAGTTCCAGCTCTGGTGGCGGTTGAAACTGCCTTACATCGACACCTTCTGTGCGCGAATCCAAGAAACACGGTGAATATAAAAGTGTTTGTGCAAGCCGTTAAATTAAAACTAGTGAAATATTTAATCTACAACAGTGAAATCCCAATCAGTGCCGTACTTTAAAAACGTATTTGTGATTACGTTACTGGAGTGATTAAACAACGTTACATAATAGTGAAAAAAATGCGGAACAGACAATGGACAATATAACAGATATTTGTGTTTATCTTCTAAAATTTAAATTGTAAATGTTGTCTAATTTTTTTATTTTCTTCGTAATTGCATTGCCTATGTGTTTATTTGCATATCTATGTAAAAAAAACTAATTTGTTCCATAAAATTGCCCCATAAAATGTTGAAATGTAGTTTCTGACAAGTGACTTATAATTATGTAATTGTAATTTTAGTAAGTTTGCTGAAGCATTGTCTTTTGATTTGTTGCCCCATAATGTGTATGTGTCATAATGTAACGACAACATAAAATAAAAAATGAACCAAAAGCGTAAAAAGGAAATGTAAAGTCAATCAAATTTAATGTTAATTAACTACATTTATTGCTTGTGTAATAGAACGAATTTAATCGTATTTGTCCATATTTGTGATCTGTCCATTTTTGCAATATTTATATTACCTTCTGTAATTTGTTATTCTAACTCCATACTGAATAGCATAATAATTATGAATACATATGTATTTTAAATAATATTAATAAATTTTAATAATAAATTTGAATCAATTGTTTTGTCTCAACGTTACAGTCAATTTTAATTGAGTTCGGTTTTTTCATATTTTGATACAACTTTGTGCGTATTCACTAACTTCTAATTTAAATGTTTTTACTTTACTGTAAACTTTCATAATTTGGACTTATCCATAGAATTTGTATTACTGTTTTTCTCTGTAAATGTTGTGTAGATAGATTTAAATGATGTTTATTGTTTCTAAAGCTATTAAGCAAAAAATATTAGTTTATATACATGTGTAATATTTTGATTCATGATCTTTTAGTAGGTACTGTGTAACTATTATTTGTATTATTCTGTTAAATTGTAAAAAACCCATTTTGCTATTCAAATACATATGTGAAACTGATTTTTGGTTATAATTGTTGAAACGGAACACATTATAATACAGATATCTATTTAATGGACATTTAAAAAATGTTAATGTAATTTTCCTCTGATTTACTCATCATCGTAAAATTTCATTCTTATGGACGGAGGAGTTATGTCCTGCCATCTGCAATAACCAATGTTTTTTTATCAACACCGGAGACGGCTCCAGTGTCCTGCAGTGCGGTCCGATCCCGACCCGCACATGTGCATGCTGCCTTTTTGAACGCAGGTAGTATTGTAACTAAGTTTAGTTTTAAGTATTGTTTTGTAAGTTAGTATTAGCGTAGCCATGTAGGCGAATAAACGTCCTTGGTTCCTATAAAAATGTTTCATTTTTGGGAACCCCTTCTTCATCAGCTCGGCTGTACCGTGCCAACCTGTCTATCTACTACTGATATATTTACTTACATAGCACATCTCTACACCCGTATCAAAATATTAGGAAGTTATAAAACACGCGAAAAATATATGATATGTACCTATTTTAAAATTAATTAAGTACATGACACAAGTATTTATGTACTTTAAATATTTATAATTACTTGTGTTGAGTCTGGTCGTTTGTATGTATAATAAGTATGTATTTACAAAAAAAAAAGTATATAAGTATTATATCTTATTAATCGTATATTTAAAAAAAATTACAATATGTGTATGTACAAAAAAAAAACAAATATCACAAAAACTAGTGCTGCCGCCGGCAGCGGGGCAGGACCCAAGCTACCCGTGGTAGAGGCTACAAAGACAGGAACCTCCGGACAATACGCGCTGTGTCAATGATCACTGCCTTCTGTATCTGGCCCTTAACCCAACCTTCCAGCGAGAGCCTCTTGAGGTGTTGAATGAAATGCGATCTTTATTATTATTCATACTGATTTTTGTAAGCCAATTTTGATTACATAATATGGGAATGGATTGTATCAATTTATTAGTTGTAAATCGTGCATTTCATTGTGCAGCAAAAGGACATTCTTGCAAACAAAATAAAGTAGAATAAGCCGGTTTTGGGAATCAAAAAGCGTATAAGGTCAAATACAGGTTACTTATAGCCACTTAATATGATCAAATCGGCGTTTTTATTTATTCAAAACGAGTTATTCATCGATTAACATGCTTTAAAGGTGTTAAGAATTTGTTACGTTTGGAAGCAACTACACTTAAATCGGGCGATATTCCCTTATAGACAATCAAATTATAAGTAGTAAAAAAACCTTTTCAGAAACTTAAGAGAGAAACAGATTGAACCAAATCTAAAATAAGAAAGAAAGAAAGAAAACATTTATTGTGACAGATTTAACAGAAGAACACACAGGAGTAAAAACATAATAAACAAACATAAAAATCTGCCACAACACAGCCCCAACTCAGCATAATGCTGGTTGTGTGGAGGCAACCAGCGCTGGTCTTCCGTTCAAAAAATACAAAAGTTCACATCGGAATCACGTAACTAAGAATCATTAAACTATTCAAATTTCAATATAAATGGATGCCCGCGGCTTCAATCATGTTATTTCGATTTTAAAATCAAAAGAGGAAAAAGACTAACATACTTTTAGTTTTATATAATAGAGTGTTGATATTATAATATCAAATATGTCACATTACACTTGAATGGGAGTATGAAGGATGAAAGGACGACGATACCGGATTCACAAGAGTACAAGATCAAGTATACTCGTAAAACTAGCTCGATAAGCAATGAGGTAATCGCAACTCCTCTACATGATTAGGACAAAAAAAGCATAAGCCACCAAACCAAGCCGGTTACACAAGCTTTCCTTAGAAATTTGGTATTCGCCAAAAAACCTTATCGATGTGCGGTAAATGCTTTGGGACATGTAAAAAAATACCTTGGTATATAGTATACAAAAGGTTTAGGGTGCAGTTTGCGATTAAAAATGTCAAGCAAATGCCTTCGCGGCCAGGAAAAAGATGGGTGATCATGGCAAAAATACAGCTGCATTTACATCTAGGCGCTTTCGAGGGACGCCTTAATCATTAAATAGTAGAACCCGGGTATCTCCACCACTCTCATTCGATAAGAATAAGAGTCCTGAGAAGTTTAAAAAGTCTCAACACCATTTTTGTTCACCACAATCATACGAACTTACGAGTACATACTTATGTAAAACTAGTGGGTGCTCGTGGCTTCGCTCGCATTAAGAAGTAAAACTTGCATCCCCTATTTCACCCCTTTCAAAGTCACATTTCCAAAAATCCTTTCTAAGCGGATGCCTACGTCATAACATCTACCTTCATTCCAAATTTCAGCCCAATCCGTCCAGTAGTTTGGGCTGCGCGTTGATAGATCACTATATCAGTCAGTCAGTTAGTCAGTCTGTCACATTTGAGTTTTATATATCATCATCATCATCGTCAGCCTAATGGGACCCACTGCAGGGTATAGGCCTCCGCCCTCTTACGCCAATACTCCCTGTCTTGCGCTGATCTTGCCCAGATGTTTCCTTCTAACTTTCTAATATCATCCAGCCACCGTTCATATATGACAAGCAATAAACAATATTTTACCTTTTCCCTATTAAAGTTATTTCCGTATGCCTTTCAGCGAACCGGCCAGGGTATGTCCCCAGTTGACTAAAAACGCAAAAGTGATTACTGTTTGCACTTTGCAGAGAACTAGTAAAGGTGTGGATACAATGTTATTAATAAAAAAAAATATAAATTTGTTAAAAATATCATAAGCCTTATGACATGTAGATAAAGTTCATTTTTCGCTTAACAAATGTTTGAAATACGTTATCAATAAAAGCAAAAGACAAGACCTCATTGATAAGAATATTTTTAATCTTATAACTTGTAAATAAAGTTCATTTTCCGCTTAGCAAATCGTTCAAACAACTTTTATGTAAGACAGCTAGTTTGATAAAGTGTAGTGACGTCAGTAAGGCTGTGTTTCCCGCGGTGATTCATTACTGGTTCAATGTAAACGCATACATAACTAAGTGTGTATACTTGTATAGGATGTATATATAGGCATAAACGAAGGTATATGTATCTAATGCCCTAGATCCGTCTTACAATAGGAATCTGTTGACATGTGATTAGTAATTACGATAATAGTTCATCCTAAACGGGACGACGAGGTCGTGATGATCAGAATTTTTCTTGGTTTTTTTCAACGAAAAAAGTTTTTGATTTTAATGTTCTGAAGAAAAAAAAGATAGTCTGGTTGTTTGTTTCGTTTGCTTAGCAAGAGGCTAGATGGCGCTGTGTGAAACTTCACGGAATTTATTTTATTCACCACCTAAACTTTGCAATGCATCCAAAATAAAAGGAACACGTCGATCAAAGATATACATCGTAAAGTAAATTAAATGTGAAGGTGTGGAGTTGATCGTGATATATTTATAGCACGCTCGATACAAGCATGTCGATATTTTATCGATTAGCTAAGAATAGCCACATAATACAATCCACGGGTCTGGTTAATAGGTATCGTATCGGTATCTAGGTAAGCGTGTTACACCATAGGCTGTAGCAATGCTTAACATCAGACAGGCTGTAGTCAAACCTAAACCTATCCTACGATTAAAAAAACATACAAGTATAGCGATCTTGTTACACTCTTGGTGGTTACAATTTTTTTAACGAGACAGCTGATTTTCTTTTGCAAATTAAAAGTCATAGAAAAGGTTACCTTGTCTTAATTTTTTTAAATATATTTTAGGATATATCACACAGCGCAATCTAGCCCCAAACTAAGCTATCGCTTGTATCATGGGTAACGTCAAGTATTTACAAAAAAAGTTACTTACAAAAGCGAGTATGGCATAAGCGAGTATTGTATTATGTATTCTGTGGTATGGCTCAGCGGTTTGAGCGTCTCTGGTTTTTCATCCTGCCGCCAGATATTTATTTTTTAAGTTAAACTTCGTGAGGAAACCGTCATGTTTGAGGACCACATAATCCGAGACGTCATAATATTTAGCGTAAGTTGGCAGAAACCCTGGATCTACGCCCTTGGCTAGGTCCTGTATTGATAGTAACCTCGTTTATATATCTATATATATTATAAAAAAAATACTTCTCCTTTTTAAAACACTAATATTTTCGGTCACCAGTAACAATTAAGTGCTTATATAAATCGAAAACAAGTTATAACCAACAATATAAACGCCTCAGATATTTATTAAAAGGCGCTTTCTTGACAATTATTTCCCAGTTCTTGTTAGCATGTTTACTGTTACCATATCTATATATATACATATATTATATTAAAGCTGAAGAAGGCCGAAAGTTTGAACAATGAAGATATTTTGAAAAAAAAAAATTTTTTGGAAACACTTCGAATTGATAGCAGAACACGTTCCAACAATATCTAGATATTTTGTCTGTTTTTCTGTGTCTCTGTTTGTCTATTTATTTAAACGCTCATCACGCAAAAACGGCTGAACGGATCAACATGATTTTTGGTATTAGGTAGTTATGAGGTCTTAGAAGACGTGTCATAGGCTACTTTTTATCCTGAAATAAGGCGATCGAAGCCGCGGGCGTCCACTAGTAAAACAATACATAACAACCATTAAAGGAAAACTTTAGTATCACAAAAACAACAATATTTGATCTATGACTTTAGGTAATTCGTAAAAAACCGCTGTTTCGTATTAAAAAAATTCATTTCCCCTGAACGAAATGTATGTTATTACCCAACACATTTTTTTAAGAATTTTCAAATGTCGTAGAAAACGCCCTAGAAGAGATTATTTTACCAGTAACCCTATAACAAAATAAATATTATTTATTAAATATGTATGAACTAGACCATAAGTGTTTGCTATTTTTCCTGATAGCAAATGATTTACTTTACACAAACGCCTGAGAATTTAACAATAGGGGAAACTCAAGCTCAATAAATGTAGATTTATGCAGTGGGTTTTTTTAACGGTCACATATATAATATATATACTGGCGTAATTTTTAATTTTCCTTTGTGTGATTTTCAAGACAGAGGTTTTTCAAGCCCTGTCAATATGAATTAATCAAACTGCAGGAAATAAATGATATTTAATACATATTCATATATGTATTTATATCTCATACTTCTAGTTAGGAAAATCAAAGTCAAATAAGTAATTAGTGTTATTTTTTATCGGTCTCGTGATAAAAATGCGTGGTTTTCCTCAAACGTTGTTTATTACCGACAGTCGGCATGCAAATTATATTTTTAAACTGACGTCATCGAGGGCCTGTACCACTACTTTGTACTAAAATCCGGTTAGAGAAATAAGAATTAGCCATTATGCCTAAAAGTCAACAACAGTAACATTTTTTATTGATTTATTAATTTTAAAGAGGAATGGTTTTGCTAGTCTGTTTGATCGACCTCATCTCGGGAACCAGAGGGTTATTACGTAAATATACATCCTATCCTGTCTTTTACACGAAATTGCGGTTAAAACGCTAAGCATTTTTTATACATTTTTTTAACACAGAATAGGCATGCGTTTGAGTACAGCCTGCCTGATGCTAAGCACCACTGTAGCAGATGTAGCACGCTAGCCTAGAAGAAACCTATTTACTCTTTTGTGATAACAATGAATTAAAGTAAGACGAAAGAGATGAAAGTAAGCTGTAGAACACAAACTGATCTAAGAAATTTTACGGTTAAAATATTATATTAATTTTATTTATTTTAAATTCAAATCTATTTGTTTTTTGGGAAACGAAAACACAATCATATAGTCAATATAAATAATGGTCTAGTAAGATAGTAATACAGCCTCCCAGTGCAAGGCTAACAGACCCTGAAGGCCGTTGTCCTGGCTAATGATGATGATATACCGACGGATCATTGCCAGATAATTGTTATATTACATACCTAGTTACAGCTGGCAACATTGTACGCGTATTTGGTATCATACAGCTTTGCTACGCATTGGAGTTTTTAACACAACACGCATGACACATACATTATAAAAAATATCTGTAAAAATTTCGTGCTTCAAATGTTTGTTGCCTAAGAGAGCCTAAGCTGTGTTCCGACGGACTCATATGAGAGCCAGTTTCATTCTAGTACAGCCCCTTACGCAAGAGGCGTATTCTAGTGAGCGTGCTGACCCATACATGGGTCAGCACGCTCACTAAAATATTGGTATGGGATTGACATCCCGATGCGCTCCGCGGGGGGATTTTTATCGTCATTTCCATACATTGTTTTTTCTATTCCATAAGTTTGCGCTCACTAAAATACGCCTCTTGTCTAAAGGGTGAAAGAAGAAAGAAGTGACACAGTTTGAGTATACTAGAATACTAGCATTCTAGTATACTCAAACTGTGTCACTTCAGGTGACCTGGAAATCAAATGCCTGATTATGGAAAAATGCAATTTAAAGCAGCCCATGCCGCGAGAATTCAATAGTGAAGATTGGTATCGAATGAAATTTAAGTAATGTAAATGAATGAATAAACAGACGGACAGTTAAACAGATTCACAAACGTTTATCATAATATTAGCAAGGATTTGTTATTATGGGCAATAAACACGGACAGCATAATTATTTGTTCCGGTCGATCAGTTCTCAGCGATTGATAGCTGATAATAACGCGAAGTATATCTGTTTGACACGTTTATTAGTTGTTGGTTTACAGTTGTTAAAAGTTGATAGCTAAGTAATGATATACCTACTACAAACAGAGAAGTAATAAAAAACATACAAATAAAATATCTCAATCTTGATAAATTCATATATTTATTTTAGTATTGTTAATCCAGGCTCTTTTTGAGTATCAATTTATCAATATCGGTTCAGCCGTTTAAGTCTCGGCTCTTGCACATACATTATAATATTCGTGTGAGAATTAAAAAGCTATCAGTTTCATTGTTGCTTCATACTAAACAACAATAGATACTTTAAAAATCCAAGTATGTATATCCGATTTTAGGCCACCTCTGATCACGGTATTTCCAAACTACTACTCAATATAAACTATTTTTTTTTACTAAAACGGGTTTGCATTTGATTATAGTTTGCCTGATAGCAAACTATGGTCTATATTCAAATGTTAGCAACACTGAAATGTCACATTTGTCAGAAATTCGCTGCTATGTTATTGTTTTGTTTTGATGAGAAATTAGTTAATGTTTTAGATTTTAGTATTATATTTTAGTTTTTATCACTTTAATTAATGTTCAAAAATGTTTATACAAAAGAGGCACATTTCGCGCGGGCATAAACTGCCATCTCACGTCACAGTGTCCTCGATTCCTAGTGTGAGATGGCAGAGGATCCCAATGCACCAACATTACAGGTATGTCATGATTGTATATATAAATTAGTTTACAAGGGTGTAAGTTAAGTTTTTGAAAATAAAGTAATTTTGTATTTTTTTTTATTTGTATTTAGCAAGCAAAGGCTATGGCTTAAGATGGAGCGTGCTTACCCGATAAGAACCGATTCACTCTCGCTTCGAAGATCGCTGGATTATAGTGCGCGGGGAATATTTGCCTGATATTCCACGAGTCAATCGACCTCTGCACTTCATATCCTCCACATAATGTATTGTGTCATTTTATTGGTAATATTCGTCTCGAAGGTTAACATGTCATCTACAGATTTTCAACGTGTTTTCCTTATTTGCTTTGACCAATTTGATATTAAGATTTTTTGTACTACGAAATTGGGTTTAGATTGGGCATTGAGGAAAATAATAATTATGTCAAATGTACATATACGTGAATTCATGAACAAATGATACAAAAATATTTTTTTTCGAGTTATTTGGGGCAAATGACGTTTCCAAAATAAAAAGCAAGACTGTGCGTTAATTAAAAAATTACCGTTTTGATTCACCAGAGTATCAATTATACAGATTTTTTAAAAAGATTTTTTTTGTTTTGAGCTGTTGCATATTGCCATCTCAGTTGGTCAAATAAGTGTCATGTCTTACTTTATTTTTACATATCCCATAGCCATAACTGGCATTTTGTACAAATGACAATTCCCTGAATAAAGCACATCACTTCACCTACCAGTGGATCGTACAACACTCACCAGTGTGTGTGTGTAAGTCAGGCTTGCAGGCTGCGTCGACGCAGGCGGGGCGCTGGCAGCGCTCGCCCGCCCACGCGGCGGGGCACGCGCACGCCGCCGCGCCCTCGCGCACCACCGAGCAGGTGCCCTGCGTAGCATACATATACAGATTAGAAAAAAAAACATTACACACATAAACATTGGCATTTATGCAAAAACTTAAAGAAATATATATAACTGATCGCTCAATTTTAAGAAACAATTTGGTGATCTACGTAATATATAGTGACCAATTTCAATTGGTTGAAGGTGTTCACTCGTATAGGAGTGAATGAAACCATCGTGAGGAATCCCACAGTTTTGAGAACTAAAAATCTAGTATCAAGGTCTCACTGCCATATACTTGTCCAAGAAAACATCATCTCCCAACGATGTAATTCTGCTGGGGAGTCACGATCCACAGTAATTATTAATCTTCTTCTTCTTATCGAATGGGAGTGGCAAACTCTGGTATCAAAAGTTACTTAAGCTGCCCTAGGGGCCTCTGACGTGGCTTAACGACTGCAGTACTACAGTCATCCGACCCACGGAAGCGTGTGTGATGCCACTTTTTGGTCACTCATTTAAGGACTGGCCGCGTTGCTTAATCGCATGCAATTACCTCCGCTAGCTGAGATACAGGCTCTTCAGTAATTAGTGATACAACTTGAGGAGGAGTGTCTAAGTTAATTGTTGCATATGAGTACACACCCCGTTGAGACAGAAGAAGTTGCATATGGTGTGCTGACAGCGCGCCACGCCGCCCTCCACC
>CAXIEF010000247.1:0-18993 GCA_964023185.1 Macaria liturata
CTTCTCCACCGGCTTCCTGCACCTCACTGAGCTGCAGCCCTTCCACCACTACGACCTCGCGCAGTGAGTACAAACCACTCAACCACTCGTTTTCTGTCACACCCGCTCCTCGCTTGGCGAGCACAGCCAGGCTGCTCACCACCAGGTCGCTCCTCTGTCTCCGTGGTCGGTGAACAGCCTGCACTGGAATAGAGCCGGCTGCGACGGCGCTTCCAGGCAACACGGCTCAATGAAACGCGACTAATTTAAAAGTTCTCTCAAACTGCTCGTTTATAACATTTTTGCATGCTAATAATATAACCTCAAACTGTTAATTACCAATATTTTTTCATACTTATAATTATTATCTTAAACATAATGAAAATCTCAGACACAGGAGCGAGATGTTGTTACGCGACGGTGGCGCCGCGCAGCCTTTACACTCGTACGTACAAACGTAAAAACCTCATTATGCGTTGATATATTTCACATAATCCTAGCGCGATGTTACCGAGTTGCGTACAAACAGAATAACACAACTCATGAATGTTTCCTCGCTACGATGCGATTTCGGGCTCGCAGCGACTCAGCCTGCCATGGCCTCACCTGCCACTAACTTATTTACAATTTTATAGCCAGTTACTTATCCAAATATCTTCCCAACTCTATTTATTTATCTTTGTTGTACTTACGTCCCACAGCGTTTATTTTCCGTTTGGCTTATTTCTCTCAAGCTAAAGGTTGCATGGAAGAGATCGCCATAGATCTAGGATAAAGCCACTACTTTTTCAAAATGTTTTGTGTTGAGTGTTTTTTTAATTAATTTTATGTTATTATTAACAGTAGTGTTGTCAGATACGTGATATCAGACAGGCGATTTGAAAATGTTCCTCGTTGGAGAGGCTGTCTCATGCGAATGATAACGCCATCTTCTTGAATAAACTTCTTTATGTAGGCATCTTTGTAACATCGTGCTTTTCAAACATGAATTAAATTAGTTTCTTATTTTGAAGTGTTTTTAAATCAAAATGCAGTCACTTGGAACTTCATAACAAGTTATTATAAAAAGACCTTTAAAATCAAAATGGTCGTCATTAAAGTCGCTACGCTAGTTAGCGGCATACCAAAGTATAATTTTCATTAATTTACAATTATAACATATCTGCTATCGATATGGGTTATTACCATAGCAAATATGTGTTTGGTTTTCGGTTGGAACTCCGCGGAAACATCGTTTTGAATCAGGTATGGTTGAATTTTACGAGTGTTTGTACGATTATTTTCGAGTGTATAAACATATAAGAGATAAATAAACTGAGAAATAATTTTTTGCAAAAACAAGAGTAAAATAAAATATTTGATGGCCAGTGCCACAACCGGCGGCGTACAGTGGAGTGCCAGGCGGCAATAGCCCGGCGTCATCCTGCGACCCCGCCTGCCGCTCTCAATGAGGGCCTGTCATCTATTTACTCTGAGGACTAATATATCGACGCATACATACACACACAGACACCACCACCGAGAAGGAAGTTCACATGCGACCGTCACTTAGCGCGCCTGAGAAAAAAATAAAAAACTTTATATGAATCTGTGGCGGTGTTTTTTGTCGAGTTCGTATATTATGTATTGTGAAGTGAAACAATGGGTAGATTAGGAATAATTAGCGTGTAAAGACGACAACGTGGCCTCTCGGGCTTGTCTTGTTATAAGGAAGTCGGTGCGCATCAAAATAGGAAATTCTATGGTGGTAAGGTGGTTTGTGGTACCCGCCCGGCTAGATACCACCCTCACATGTAACGTATGTTACCAAGCGATATTACAACAACTTCGTTTCGGACTAGGTTACAGTACAGACAAGCTGAGTCGCTTCCGGCTAACTAGTGTCCAAATATCTGACTGTATAGTCTTAACAATCCGGCTAACTAGTGTCCAAATATCTGTCTGTATAGTCTCAACAATCCGGCTAACTAGTCACCAAATATCTGACTGTATAGTCTCAACAATCCGGCTAACTAGTGTCCAAATATCTGACTGTATAGTCTCAACAATCCGGCTAACTAGTGTCCAAATATCTGACTGTATAGTCTCAACAATCCGGCTAACTAGTGTCCAAATATCTGACTGTATAGTCTTAACAATCCGGCTGACGAGAATGCCAAAGCCGCCCCAAGGCTACTGAATATTCAAATCCTACATTTTTACACGTTATACAATCTAGTAATATAATTATTATATTATAATTCTAGGTAAGCGTGTTACACCCTAGGCTGCAGCAATGCTTAACATCAGGCAGGCTGTAGTCAAACGTAAACCTATCCCATGTAAAAAAAGTAACAGGCTTAAAAGTAAATGCCACTTTTTCTCCAAGGAATCCCCTCCTAATGCATCGAATATACACAACATGTATTTGGCGCTGCTTTCAACAAACAGTACACTACATTCTGGAATCCCCTCCTAATGCATCGAATATACACAACATATATTTGGCGCTGCTTTCAACAAACAGTACACTACATTCTGGAATCCCCTCCTAATGCATCGAATATACACAACATGTATTTGGCGCTGCTTTCAACAAACAGTACACTACATTCTGGAATCCCCTCCTAATGCATCGAATATACACAACATATATTTGGCGCTGCTTTC
Organism: Macaria liturata; assembly: GCA_964023185.1. Taxonomy (NCBI): domain Eukaryota; kingdom Metazoa; phylum Arthropoda; class Insecta; order Lepidoptera; family Geometridae; genus Macaria; species Macaria liturata. The sequence continues at coordinate 2,629 of CAXIEF010000247.1, forward strand.
AACAAACAGTACACTACATTCTGGAATCCCCTCCTAATGCATCGAATATACACAACATGTATTTGGCGCTGCTTTCAACAAACAGTACACTACATTCTGGAATCCCCTCCTAATGCATCGAATATACACAACATGTATTTGGCGCTGCTTTCAACAAACAGTACACTACATTCTGGAATCCCCTCCTAATGCATCGAATATACACAACATATATTTGGCGCTGCTTTCAACAAACAGTACACTACATTCTGGAATCCCCTCCTAATGCATCGAATATACACAACATGTATTTGGCGCTGCTTTCAACAAACAGTACACTACATTCTGGAATCCCCTCCTAATGCATCGAATATACACAACATGTATTTGGCGCTGCTTTCAACAAACAGTACACTACATTCTGGAATCCCCTCCTAATGCATCGAATATACACAACATGTATTTGGCGCTGCTTTCAACAAACAGTACACTACATTCTGGAATCCCCTCCTAATGCATCGAATATACACAACATATATTTGGCGCTGCTTTGAACAAACAGTACACTACATTCTGGAATCCCCTCCTAATGCATCGAATATACACAACATATATTTGGCGCTGCTTTCAACAAACAGTACACTACATTCTGGAATCCCCTCCTAATGCATCGAATATACACAACATGTATTTGGCGCTGCTTTCAACAAACAGTACACTACATTCTGGAATCCCCTCCTAATGCATCGAATATACACAACATGTATTTGGCGCTGCTTTCAACAAACAGTACACTACATTCTGGAATCTCCTCCTAATGCATCGAATATACACAACATGTATTTGGCGCTGCTTTCAACAAACAGTACACTACATTCTGGAATCCCCTCCTAATGCATCGAATATACACAACATGTATTTGGCGCTGCTTTCAACAAACAGTACACTACATTCTGGAATCCCCTCCTAATGCATCGAATATACACAACATATATTTGGCGCTGCTTTCAACAAACAGTACACTACATTCTGGAATCCCCTCCTAATGCATCGAATATACACAACATGTATTTGGCGCTGCTTTCAACAAACAGTACACTACATTCTGGAATCCCCTCCTAATGCATCGAATATACACAACATGTATTTGGCGCTGCTTTCAACAAACAGTACACTACATTCTGGAATCCCCTCCTAATGCATCGAATATACACAACATATATTTGGCGCTGCTTTCAACAAACAGTACACTACATTCTGGAATCCCCTCCTAATGCATCGAATATACACAACATGTATTTGGCGCTGCTTTCAACAAACAGTACACTACATTCTGGAATCCCCTCCTAATGCATCGAATATACACAACATGTATTTGGCGCTGCTTTCAACAAACAGTACACTACATTCTGGAATCCCCTCCTAATGCATCGAATATACACAACATATATTTGGCGCTGCTTTGAACAAACAGTACACTACATTCTGGAATCCCCTCCTAATGCATCGAATATACACAACATATATTTGGCGCTGCTTTCAACAAACAGTACACTACATTCTGGAATCCCCTCCTAATGCATCGAATATACACAACATGTATTTGGCGCTGCTTTCAACAAACAGTACACTACATTCTGGAATCCCCTCCTAATGCATCGAATATACACAACATGTATTTGGCGCTGCTTTCAACAAACAGTACACTACATTCTGGAATCTCCTCCTAATGCATCGAATATACACAACATGTATTTGGCGCTGCTTTCAACAAACAGTACACTACATTCTGGAATCCCCTCCTAATGCATCGAATATACACAACATGTATTTGGCGCTGCTTTCAACAAACAGTACACTACATTCTATTTGGAGACAATTCAATATTCTTTCATGTAAAGCCTCAGAGTAGTTTTCAAGTTGCATATGAGAAGTTTCCGCGTCGATAAAACCCGTGGAATGTGCGTGAAATTCTCGCCCACCGAAACGACACGTGTATTGCTAACACCGCTGGTATTTACTTCTTTAACGAAATAACTTCGCACTTGACCAGGACTTATGTAGCAAACTTACAAGTACTTACATACAAATATTATTCACCGTTCCATGCAGGTTTTTCTTCCTACTTGCATCTTAACACTCATTCATTAGGATCGTGACTCCCCCGCTGAATATTTTTATATACGAAGTTCCATGTTTTTACATTTAGTTGCGGGTGAGTTTGTTCGTATGTTTTCGTATATACTTGTAACAATTAATATAATTAGCGCTATCCAAAACTCTGTTAATGGTCCTCTATGACCGTAACTTTCGACTGATTTGACAACCCGTTCATCGCCAATAATCTTGCAAAAATAATATAAAAGACCGCGAGAGTGTACCCTTCCTTGTAACAGTTCCCATGAAAATGATACTCTGGCTGGAGAAATGTATAGTGTATTTCCACCGTGACTGTTGCTTAAAAACAGACTTGTGGTGGTGTGTTCCTCCATATACCACCGCCACACCTCTCCTCCTAACTAAAGTGGCCTCCGTGGCTCTTAAGATCTTACCAAAACCGCACCTTGTATCTTCAACATTTGTAGTTGCAAGTTTTTAAAATTATTATAAAGTTTTATTCCTTTTGATTTGATGGCTGTGGTGTGGAACTATCATAAAATAAAAACATTTTCTTAGATTTCGACAAGGAGGTCAAGTTCAAAAATAGTCAAATAACCTTTAATGATATCATTGTATTAAACGTTGTCTTAATTCTTAGGTTTATTCCTAAGCTGAGTCTCGTAACTTGATAATTTGTACACTAAAAACAATGAATTTATTCCACAAACTTTTTATCTGGGTCTTCGCGATCGTCGATAAATTTAAGCTAAAGAACTGTCAAAAGTAGATAATTTATCTTCAAACTCGACCGCCATCTTGTAGCCATGCTCACACAGTAGATACCATGTCGCGGCCTGCAATAAAATGACAGGTCGATTGCAGAATTTATCTATGCAGAGTAAACCCATGCTCGCAGCGGCCAGTATCGCGGGAAGATAGATAAAAATTTAGGTTAAAATCGTTGTCGCGGTCGCCATGCTCCCCGTGCTGATTCAACATCTTATCTACAGTTCCCATGTAAGAGTGGTTCCTAGCAGCGTCATGCCAGCTTGATACCTAGAGCACGCGCCGGCACCAAAACAATGTGAACAATCCCATACTTGTGATGTAGCTTGCTCTAGCATGTTTTATACCACGGATGTTTCATTGAACGATTAGGATTAGTCATAATATATGAGTATCGAGTTTATACTGAGCTACTGAGACCTAATGCATTTATTTAAATCTCAAACCTAAGTGTCTCGTGCGTGTTGGATAGGCTTTGAATGTGCGATCCCCTACTCCATACGTTCGAATGGTCGCTGGCACTTCAAGAAGAAGACAGGCTAGAAACTATGCCGCAGACGCATAATAAAGAAGTAGTACATAAAGCAGGATCTAGTTTTACCATACGTACTTCTCGTACGTAACTGTTGTAAGTGATTCCGATTTCCGTGGTTGTAGGCTGTGAAGACGCGGCGCGCGAGTTGTTTCAATATATTTGGTAATGACACGCGACCTTGGCGCGAGTCTCGTGAACACAGCAGCCTTACATAATTACACACTAGCCGAGGAACAGCTGAGCGACTCAAGAACCAGTCCAACCACCCGCCGGATCTGTTTATTTATATCAGTGGATCAACTGCCACCAATATTGCCGGTTTTCGATATTTTTTTTTGTTGTGTTGCCGACGTGCTAAAGTGAATTTGTCTATTACCGGCTGACGCTCTCTCACTCAAGATGTACTCGTAAGATTTCACTTCTTTTTAAATAATTATATCCCTCTCGGAGCGAACAACGTGCCCTACTCTACCCCGTGTATTGTTGCCAATTAGCTGCACTAGTTCATGCGCCGCGGCTTCACTCGCACTGCGCAAAACAATAGACTTGCTGGCAGCCACCTACAGCCACGTACATAATGTGTAAAACAACGCAACACATAATACATTTATATTCTTTGTTTACCTACTTTGAAATACAGTGCCTATCGCTAGTGTGTAAGCGTTTATAGACATGTAATCGTTTCTAATAACGCAGACACCTGTATAACACACGAGCTGATATTGTCATTGCATATCTTCCTGTTAAAGTAAGAACATATGGGTCATCTCGGCGAGGCATTTGAATGTGCTAATATAAGAATATTTGGGAGCACGATTTGCTCCCGTTGGTAACGGCTCTTTAGCTTATTATGCGTAACCTAAATACGTCTTCGACAGAACATTTTATCATCTCTGCTTGAACATGTCCGTTATGTTATGTAGCGCATCCGGGAAAGTTGCCAAGCAGTAAAGAGCAGGTACTACTGTGTTCAGCTTTGTGTTTGCGGACATCGAAACTTGGAATGATAGTCATAGCGCAATAACCCTTGACAATCATGATCTCTAGATTTTTCTGCTTTTAAATTAGGCAAAAGGTGACGCTTATCTACCATGAGCCAAGTAATTTTTAATTTTCGTCTTATTGTTTAATTAAAAAAGAAACCAATTCTATTACCGCGTGTATTGTACTTGCGAATTAAAAAAGCTTGTAATTGGGCAAGAGTTGCGCAAAAAGCCCTGTCCGGCTTCCGGCCTCCCCTCGACACTTTATTAGAGGAACGTTTTGTCAAAGGAAAGGGTTAATATGAATAACAGCAGCTTGCTGTTTTGACTGGCCTGTTAGCTTAGTTGGTAGTGGCTCTACCTTCTAATCTAGGGGTTGCGGGTACGATTCCCGCTCGACACAAGTATTATGAATTTTAAAATTTATAATTACATGTGTTAAGTCTGGTCGTTTGTATAAGTATGAATTTACAAAAGAAATGCATATAAGTATTATGTCCGTAATCTAGTACCCACGACACAAGCGTTTGCTTAGTGTGGGGCTAGATGGTATATTATAAGTCCTTGGAGTACATTGTATTCTTTAAGTAGGTATACTTATTAAGAATTTATGCATAGGGTAGAAACAGTATTTGCCCGGTTTTATGCGCATTTTCTTTAGGTCTATATGTATGATTTTTGTGCATACCTTTCATAACATGAAAATCTTTATAAGAGGAGGTTTTCAATTTGACAGATTGTTGTTCTTTTTATATATTTTTATGCGATTACTCTGCCAATTCGGAATTATTTTAAATATTCATTGTTTATTGGCAGTAGGTCATAATTGTCCGTGGTCCCATATGCCTCATTTTATGTATTCGCGAAGTCAATTGATTTATTTGAATAATTATCTAGATACTTCTAGAAATAACTTCAAAACTACTCGTAGTTACAGCTTATGAGCTTACAAGCACTTTGTCGTGTTCAGAGTTGTGTGTGGCGGGGCTTGAGGGGCGAGGTGGGGAGGGGGTGGGGCTCGGTTAGTTAACTTAATTAGTGTTATTGTATGCGATCGATCGAGGAAGCCACACCGCTGTCGCCCGCGCAAACACCTCGAAACACGCAAATATACTGCATGGATTCAAACCACCAGCCCTCTAGGGGTGTCCATACGGTAGTACAATCAAATCAACATTTTATTCAAAATTAAGAGATCTAGCCTGTCACATTTTTTCTTCTGTAAAAACGGCGGTAAAATGCGAGTAGACTTCAATTACGTAAGTTACGCGTAAATCATCTGCGCGCGGAGGAAGTCGGAAATAAAATTTAGCGGAAGATTTTATTTGGCATTTCTGTTGGCATTTTTATATAACTTCTGTTTTGCTTACCTGGAGCGGGTCGTTGTTGGCTCGCACGTAAAGTGGCCTTGTCAAATACAAGTAGTGGGTATTATTAGTGTCCCAGAGCGCGCGGGGCAGCGCCTGTGCCTGCCAATGACAGCTCGTCTGCAGCACGCGCCTCCTTGCGCCACCTAATAAATCTACTTCCACCATGCTAATATTACTTTTTTCATATTTTGTTTTTTATGATTTCATGCTGAGACAGTAGTAGTTGATACCCATGCCTTTGCTAACGTTTTCTTTTTACTATCTGGGTTAGGGTCCTCAGCTCCCACGGTGCCTAAAATCACGATAATATGCCGATGTAACTAACATTCCAACAAACACAACACATCCACAAAATATCAACAGCCATTGATCAATCAATGGTGACATTCTGTTCTCCCATGTATGTGCTGTCAGGGTCCGTGGTTAGTATGTCGAGTCCTGGTTGTTTGGTTTGGAGGGCGGTCGTGTAATACGTTTCTACGTAAACAACAGCGTGGTAGAAATATAACACGAAGCATTAGTCCTTTTTTTAGTCATGCATATTGTTGACAGAATACTTAAAAAAAACCGGCTAAGTGCGAGTTGGACAGCGGAGGTTTAGTAATAGGGTCCCGTTTTACCTTTTAGGTACGGAACCCTAAAAAGCAGGTCATCAATTTGAACTGTACAAAACATTCATTGATGGTATATTAACAGAGTTTGATAATTTTAAGTACGGTGATCGAGTGAGGTTGTTTTTCCGAACACATATGTTTGTGCACATATGTATTTCTCAGAAACTGTAAATATACCTAATTGATAAATTCATTTAAACTCATATCTACTCGTATTCATTAATAATTGTGAAAAGTGAGAAATTTAATACAATTTAATTCAATGTACAATATAATATAGGTACAGTTGAATTAAACGTACTACTCTTACCAGCAGCGCTACAGCCAACATATATTATACAAGTCTGAAAGTCGGCGGCCGGCGCTGTAAGAGTCATTATCAAAGGCTGTAAGTAGTACTTGTAATTATTTAAACATAACACTACGATACCATTGTTTTTCGACTTGGAAAGGTCTCGTCTATTCATGATTAGCTCAGAGTGTGTTTCCCACGTCATAAATCGTAATAAATACTCATAAGCATTTTTAAAAGGGTTCACATTACCAATTACAACAATGCAACTCACATTTCAGTTTAAACAGAAAAATGTGGCGTTTGTTGTACTGTTCGCCGAATCACTAGCAATTCTTCAGTAAGTAACTACTCAAAATGATTTCGTAAAATTTTAAGAGCGGATATTGCGACAATAATAAAAATATTGCAAGCAACAAGTTCAGAGTAGGTAGAAGCACAATATTTGCTGCGCCCGCTGGATTGCGAACTCAGCTGACAGACTGCGCCTCTTTACCGCGCGGTTACGGCCCTTATTGACAAGCATATACAGCCTGTATTGGGTCGACAGCGCGAGCGCATACCTCGTGTGTATCGTCCGATAGATCGGATCGTACTTGTAATTTTCCATTAGTACGACGTATGTAGAGGCAGTCGGTTATTAGTGCCGTTCCCATGCGAATATGGATCCCAATGTAAGACATTTGATATTACTATGTACACGGACTTTTATCGTATTACTCGCGAAGGGGCAGTCGAGTCAATAAGAACATGATCTCCCACAACGTGTTAACTTCAGTTTCGACATCGCTGGATGTAACTCGGTGTGCGCTGACGATGTTGATTCTACCTGCAGCTGCAGTCTAACACGCCGGACTGCAAGTGCTGCAAGTAACGGGGGCGCCACCCGTAGGACATGTACACTTTTCTTTCTTTTCCTGAAATGTACAAGAAATTCAATTTGTCCGCTGCTGCTCTGACTGTACGTGTATAGTATAGGTACAACCAGCTCCGCACCAGACATCGTTACGTTTCAATGTAACACGTTTACAAATCTAAAACTGAATCTAAATCTGTTTACTGATGTTGATCGAAGACTGGGCTTCATTGTCATGGAACATTATCATGGTACGCGCTACTTTCAGTTATTATGTCCCGAACTTTATTACAAACTGTATAAATTCCTCCAACCATCTTCCTGGCTCCTCTCTTTATGGCCATTCTCGGATTAATAATATGAATCTTTTGAAATATGCCAGATTGATTTTCAGTTCGATGTATCAATTATGCCGAGACACATTCAAGTTTCAATTAAATGACCGGGTGTAGAGTAGATTCAACAACAAAATCCAACATCACTAGGTAAATATCTAATTGTGTATCTGATGATTGTGATCAATTGAAATTTAATTTAGGAACGTTAATAAGTAATCGTGTATCAGGCCACTTTCCAACCAAGTTTGTCACATTATGTGAAATATATTGAATGGCAGTACAATGTGTTGATTATCGCGAGTGTTGGTGATTCCATTACGGATACTAAGCAGTGGACAGTATTACGATGTTAGTATATTCAAGTACCTATACTACGTGTGTGTATGTTGTGTATAGAGTTGCATAATACAGCGTCGCGTGCGCGAGCGCTGGCCTTGCACTTGCACTGCACACACATATGTAGCCGCCTCGGCTGCTCGCCGCGGCGCGGTCAGCACTGCACACACACATGTAGCCGCCTCGGCTGCTCGCCGCGGCGCGGTCAGCACTGCACACACACATGTAGCCGCCTCGGCTGCTCGCCGCGGCGCGGTCAGCACTGCACACACACATGTAGCCGCCTCGGCTGCTCGCCGCGGCGCGGTCAGCACTGCACACACACATGTAGCCGCCTCGGCTGCTCGCCGCGGCGCGGTCAGCACTGCACACACACATGTAGCCGCCTCGGCTGCTCGCCGCGGCGCGGTCAGCACTGCACACACACATGTAGCCGCCTCGGCTGCTCGCCGCGGCGCGGTCAGCACTGCACACACACATGTAGCCGCCTCGGCTGCTCGCCGCGGCGCGGTCAGCACTGCACACACACATGTAGCCGCCTCGGCTGCTCGCCGCGGCGCGGTCAGTACTGCACACACACATGTAGCCGCCTCGGCTGCTCGCCGCGGCGCGGTCAGTACTCGGATAGGTGACCAACATATTTACTTTATTTAAATAACCAGAACACGTTCAGGGCTCAGGGCTCAGGGCTACGCTGGCTGGCTATCAGACATCACATGTCATCGATCACATTGTTACGTTGTATGAGCTTAAATTCGATGTATTAATTATTACATTATAGAATATAGATATGTATCATTTTGCGTTTGTGGATATTATACGCTTAGCATAAACTGTTATACAAGACATTCATGCTCTTTAATTAATTGTAGTGATATAAAATACGAGTTATATGAAATAGAGTAATTAGTACAAGGAACGAGAACAGTGGAGTTGGAGCACACAGGTCAGCTCGTAAAAAATATTTAATAAAACAAAAAGCGACTAATACTTAGCTTGTGCCAACGAGGCTTCAAAATACAGAGTAATTAATATGTAAATGAAGACATTTTACTATTTGAAATCTGTATTAATTGGAGTCTCCTTTTTTGAAGGCGGTGTGCTTTTATTTATTGGCAATTGCTCCTATTGACTCAACATTGCATTCATTTGCGGTCAGATGGTGGATGTGCTCGTCCCGGCGTTGGTTGTGTTGTTGACACAACACTGGCATCTCGTCTCGATTCGAAGATCAAAGATCGAAGCTGAGCCTGGGTTTGACCTGTACACACTAGTAGGTATATGTTGCAGTCAAAACTCTTAACCAGACAAAAATAGCAATGACTGACAAAATCAGCCAAAAGTACTTTTGACTGAACATGTTGGTCAAAAATGGGTTTGACTCAAAATTATTGGTTATTAGTAGTTTGAGTCAGCGCAGAGTACTAACATTGCACTGCAAACTTGCGGATAAAGTTGACTGACGCTCTTCGTCAAAAGTAATTTAAACTGCAATGAAGCTTCATGTTTAATCGGTTTAGTCTACTGTACTGTAATGAGGTTTTATTTTCATTAATTTTCGCGTCTTCCACATCCATTGCAAACTTTCAAATTTTTCTATTTGAATACATGAGGGCAGACTATGCTTAGATCTTTAAAACCACAAAGGATTTTGATACAGTTTTTTAAATAAATAGATAATGTGATATTTTTAATAATAGATAAAAAGTAAGTTATTTGTTTCATTAATTTTATTCTTACTTAGGTACTTACATTTAGATGTTCATTAATTATATTTACAATACGTAAAACAAATCACGTACCTCGGTAGGCCTCTGGGTCCTGCACTAGGTCTGCTTGCACAGCCTGTACAGCAGGACCTCAAATTAATGATAGAGGCTAATATTGCTTTAGATATATATATTGGTGTGCATCATGCATTTTAATATAGAACTTACATCATGCAAGGTTACAATTACTATTAGGTTAAGAAAAAATAAACGTTATCTTATTCATAGCAGATAAGGTACCTAGATAGTTCCAAATCATTTCTAGTCAGAATTTAGGCGACAACTCAATCTCAATAAAAATGATGACAGTTGCCAGTTCTATGTACTTCACTGTTCTATGGTGCGCCTCAAATACATATTTACCTATCTATTTATATATCAGCTTTACACGCTGGCATACAGCTACTAGTATAGGTATACATGTTTCGGTGTGTGCACATGCACATATACGCATACACCGCCTGTACATATAGTATGTCTGTGTGCAATCACGATAACAGCGCTCTTGAACCGCGCCCTGGTTTTCTTATTGCTGCGCCATTCGCCATTCGCATTGAAGTTTGGAAGCCAGGTGCCATATTTACTGTGATCTCACGTTGCTAGGTTTCCTTTAAATATCTTCATAAATATCAATATCACTATTGGGTGTACTTTGAATAGAGTTTGGAAAACAGTTGGCACAATTTTCTGCGATTGATGTATTGCCTTTAGATGCGAGTAGCTTATATTAATTAGCTTCTTAATGTAATCGAGTTGTTTCATTTTGAGACAGCCAAGGCCGGAATTCATAGGGATCCTCTTTGTATGTGACGTTAAGTGCGATTTCAAACTTGAACTTGAACTGTGCGGTGCTGTGATGCACAGTGTACGGCACAGATATTCACATGTTTTGTCTGCCCATGTTAATGTTATTAATTTTGCATTTATCTTTTTTAGGGTTCCGTACCTAAAAGGTAAAACGGGACCCTATTACTAAGCCTCCGCTGTCTGTCTGTCTGTCTCCAGGCTGTATCTCATAAACCGTGATAGCTAAAAAGCTGAAAATTTCATAAATGATGTATTTCCGTTGCCGCTATAGCAAAAAATTTTAAAAATAAAAATAAAATAAAAAATAAAGGGTTCCCTATACAATAAACGTGTTTTTTGATATTTTTTTGCTCTATATTAAAAACGGTAACAGGTAGACGCTTCAAATATTCACAGAATATTCACTTGTATATTACCTTTCAAAATAAATAATTAAATTACAATAAAGTAAATATTAAAGGGGGGCTCCCATACAACAAACGTAATTTTTAACCAATTTGTACTCGATTTTAATAAACAGATAGAAACTTGAATATTTGTAAGTAAATTTTTAGAACTATAATAACTATAAAAATAAATACCTAAACTAATACATAAATTAGATGTACTGAACCCTAAACTAATGAGGATATTTATATACATATCTCAGGAGAGTACGGAACCCTTCGTGCGCGAGTTTGACTCGCACTTGGCCGGTTTTATTCTTAATTGACTGTCACCCACAAGTGACACTTTAAATTATTAAATAATTGCAAGACTTATTGAAAACATTTTCTGTACTTAGTATCTTGCATTGCAATAAGAGGATTAACTTAACTACCAGCAAATCAAAATCTTCTTAAGATAAAAAACCAGATTCATTGAGGGAATTTAAAGATTTCACTCTATGGATCTATTTTTATTTTTTATACATAATGTACACTAGTGTTTTTAATTTCGTGTCTGTGAGCATGTCCGTGCACTCGTGTGCTGCACTGTGCGTCCACACAAAGCGACACACAGTCGTGTGGCGGACTGGCGGAGCTAGGCGCCAGCAGCTGAACACGATACAGGTCTGGTTCGTGCAGAGCTGGAGTTGTGCACAAACTGTTTGTAAACAAATGTACTGCACACTATTTTGGTGGAATCGCACCTTTACATATTAGCTCTCGAACATATTTTATAAATTAACAGCTTCTTTTACAAACTATTACAAAAAGCTGTAAACCGTTTTTTTTACTCTTGATCCCTGAATGCTTGTCTTCCTTTATACAATATGTTATCATCATCATTACCCCCATCCAAGTCCCGCCTACCAAGGCACACCATTACCTATTACTGGTTATGGTCGTTTTATTTGAGACGAGTGGTGGTCAAACCTATTGCCATTATCATCATCATCAGCTTGTTTCTACCCACCTCTGAGTACAGCAGGCTTGTGATGCGCAAGGTCTATCCCATTATCCGTTATGTTAATTACTATATTGGTTCTTGCAGGATATAAAAATCCTAAAATTCCATCCTTTCGTCTTGTTTATTAATTCAGTTGCCAAATTCCCGAATTCGCGAATATAATTCCACAACGGAGTTTCCGGACGATATTCAATACGTAATCTGTGGATTTCTCTTTCTTTCTGAAACTCACAAATCAATAGAAGTTAGGTCCCGCGAAGAGTTCAGCGTTCCGCTTTGCTACATGACATAATATTATCGAAGTGCATGCGCCGGCAGTCGATTAGGTACGAAATGTTGCACACACACACACAGGCACAGGGCGCGCGCTATGTCAAGGTCACGCGTGCATTCGATGCATGCATTACACGCACACAGCTCCCGGTCTAGGCAAGCACTATAGCAGCAAGATATATAACGCATGATTACACTATTCAATTTATACTATAAAACACACACACACCTATAAAATAAATATGAACCTTAAAAAAATGTATTTGTAATATAATCTTATAATAAGTTAGATGGCGTCAGCGGCGACCACTATCCATTTATTTTTACTAACTAAGTTACTCTGTACCGATGTCCGAAAACAGGCCTTGCAGCCTTAGAGAGACATCGTACTGTGTAGGTGTTTATAAAATAAAATAAAATAAAAAAGCCTTTATTCATCTACACATTTGATATTTCATTAAATTGCACACTTTATTATTACATTATTATCACCACATTAATTCATTTCACTATTTCTTATTTTCTTGTTTTATAACCTGTCAATTACTTATGAATGTCAAAAATTAAGTCATAATTATTTTGGTATATATATGTTATTATGTCGTAGTGATGTCCATTTAAATGTTAGCTTTGTGTCATTGTATATTTTCTTTTTCGTGTGTAGTTGTCGCCTCATTGGCGTAGGCCTCCCCCAGTTTAGTCCACAATTTTCTCTCTTGGGCCAATCTTGTCCACGTCTGTCCATGTCTTTGCGTAAATACGTCTATCCATCTCCGGTGTGGTCGTCCTCTACTTCGTGTGTCGGCTCTGGGTGTCCATTCAATTATTTTCTTGGTCCATCTATTATCCGTCATTCTTGCTATATGTCCTGCCCAATTCCATTTGAGGGTACGTATTGTCTTTACGATGTCTCGAACTCTAGTTTGGCGTCGTATTGTGCGATTGTTGATCTTGTCAGATAATTTAACTCCTAACATGCTTCTTTCCATTTTTCGCTGGCAAATTGCTAACTTGTTTTCGTCTTCCACTCTCAATGCCCAAGTTTGGCAGCCGTATATAAGGCATGGTAGAATGGCAATGTCATACACTTTCTTCTTTAATTTTATGTCAATATCCTTGTTTTTCATTATTTCCTTTAGTCCCCAGTATTTCTTCCAGGCCAGAGTAATTCTTCTGTCAATTTCTTTTCCAGTTAAGTCGTCAAATGCAATAGATTGTCCAAGATATGTATATTCATCAACATATTCTATTTCTTCTTCATCCACCGTCACTTTTACTTTCTCTCCGTTGGTCAATATTTTTGTCTTCATGGCATTCATCGATAGACCTACTTTCTTGCTTTCATTTGAAATGTCTTGAATCATATTTTCCAATTTTCTTGCGTTTTCCGCGAAAACTACAATATCATCGGCGAATCTGAGATGACTTAGTAGTTCCCCATTTATGCAAATACCCTCACTTTCCCAGTTTATATTTCTAAATATCATTTCCAACACACAACAGAAAATTTTCGGAGAAATTGGGTCGCCTTGGCGAACTCCTCTCTTGATAGGAAACTCTTCGCCCTCACGATCCATTCTTATTTTGGCTGTATTTTTAGTGTATATTCCATGCAGAATCTTGGTGTATCCTTCTTCAATTCCTTGCTGTCGAAGTGCGTTCCAAATTGCTTCAAATTGTAAACTGTCAAATGCTTTGGTGTAATCAATAAATCCCATGTACAAGGTTTTATTATACTCTTTGCATTTACTTATCAGGGTTGATACGACTTGGATGTGGTCTACCGTGGAGAACTTCTTACGGAAGCCTGCCTGTTCGTATGGTTGGTTTTCATCAAGAGTCGGCGTGATTCTATTTAGAATTACTTTTGAGAAGACCTTGTATAAGTTGGACATCAGGCTGATTGGACGATAATTGCCGTTGTGTAGGTGTTTACACTTTGATAAAAAATACTTAATACTTGTAAGTCTTTGCTTCCATCCTTGGGGAAGATCTCCAGTATCCGACACACAAGCTTCAGCTTAGTTCGAGGCTGAGGGTCAACCTCTGGGATGGATCCACTGATGTTTCATGAACATTATTATACTATTTTTTGTATCACCTGCACATTGTTTTTTGTAAACTTAAAGAAATTAAGATTTTGTATTTGTATTATACTGAAATCATTTTCGTATAACTTGGAAAATTAAACTTGATTCCGCCACCGAGGCGCGGGAAAAAACCCTTCGTGAGTAAACAAATAATAGAAACAAAACAGTTTCTGAAACGTGTCGCGGATAAGCTATGGGTAATTAAATATAAAAGAGCTACAAAAACATAATCTGTTATGAAGTAAACTTAGATCTAACGATTGGTATATTACAATACAGGGAACTGGAAGCTAAAGAAACGTAACTTATTATATTTATCGCTTTGGAAATGGTCTAATCTTTCATATCTCTTCCACAAACCACTCGCGCACAGAGCTCTCGCGCACACACTTTGCTATTTAGAATATACTGTTGCTATAAGATCTGTATAATATAGTGGAAAGTGGAGTATAAAGCTCATTAGAGCCACCCGGCACCCACCCCGCACCGCCTCGTCGCACGGCGTCCACTCATTGTCGACAGGTGGTCCACGGGTGGATGCCGAGAGGTCAACGAGTGGACGTCGCTAGAAAACAAGATGGCGAATATTGGAGCGCCCGTAGGCATTTGTTATCATATTTATTTATTTATTTATTTATTTAACTTACAAGTTGTCCAACGGATACAGACACACAATAGCAATAACAATATAAACAAAAATCCAATTAAAGGACAACACGGGTAACAACACAATATACATACATAAAACTATGAACACAAAAACACTACACCTATATCAACAATACAAATACTCACAAACCTACACTTAACCTTCTTAAAACAGAATAAAACTATACAATTTCATACTTACTAACAATAACACACAAATCAAACAAAGAACTCGCTGCTCAGGCGCCGCCTCAACGAAGCCAAGCTAGACCCGAATGGATCCAGCCCCAACCGTTTGTCAGCAGCATTGAAACTCACACTCGCTCTCACCAGAAATGCATTCTGGGTATAGTTGGTATGTTTGGGTGGAATATATAATAGAGGATTAAAGCGACCTCGAAATGGAGTACAGTTTAAGTTAATTTCCTCAACAAGCTCGGGGCAATCAATTAAGTTAGTTGCTATTTTTAACAAAAATATTATATCAGCAATCTCTCTTCTATTTACCAAAGGAAGTAAATGAAACTTATTGCATAAAGTAAGATATTTTTTTGATCTGTAAGGCACCTTAATTCGATAACATAGGTATTTCATAAAACGCTTCTGAATATTTTCTATACGAGATATGTATTCATCGTACAGAGGGTTCCACACCTGCGACGCGTACTCGAGTATGCTTCGAACAAATGTACAGTATAATATTTTAAATGTTTTAGCTTTCAATATGCCGCAATGTGTGTTTTATAACATCCTGTCTAATATTAAAGACTCGATAACAAAGAAAAACACAAAAAGGTAGCTTCTTCTTATCGAATGAGAGTGGTTAACTCTGGTGTTGAGAGTTTTCAAACCGCCCTAAGGGCCTCTGACATGGCTTAACGACTGCCGTACTAGACAATCAAAAAGGCAGCGCGCGGTCCACTCGGGACCCGCGCGTTGGCATCGCGCAGTTAACTCAAGACAAGCTTGCGAGAGCGAGTTGTCACTGAGTGGTCCACCCGCCCGCGGCAGGCCGTCCGCGCGTGACGCTACGGAGTTGACATAATGAGCGCATAACAATACAAGTCCATATAAAGAATGCTAGCCGCAGGAGGCGAGGCGATGCGGAGTGGGTGCTGGGTGGCTCTAATGAGCTGTGACCTTTAGTCCAACCAAACAGTCAGTAAAAGTGGCGTATAGCGGCCATTTTTATGAAAG